>JAXQQM020090613.1:0-36065 GCA_034641835.2 Pinus albicaulis | reverse complement strand
AAACCATTTCTGGGTTTTGTGGAATACATGTGTCTTAGCCTATATACAAAATTACAAGGCTAGAGCACATCTGCTGCTACCATAAATCAACACTTCAAACAATTATGATAGTAACTTTCTGAGCCAAACTGATTCCCGACAGACTTCACTTGCAAGAACACATTAAGCCTAAACACTACTCAAAACAAATGTATCTTGATTTCTACTCATCCATGAAACCATAGAAGACCCAAGGCTAAAACATCCCCTTGTTATAGATTTTTTCCATTTGTCTCACTGCCACTCCAATTTAAATTTTTATATCCCACAAGTTGGATTTCATCACTAGTATACTTGAGGTAGTGATGTATAGTCCCTCACAAATATCTCAATATGTGCTTTGCTACAATCCAATGATCATGTTTTGGCTCTATCTGAAACCAAATGAGGAAATTAACTGCAATACAAATGTCTGGTATAGTGTTTACCAGATACATCAAGGACCCAATCAATTTTTTGTAGCAAGTAGGGTGTACCAGACTAGACTTTTAACTCCTCAACTTTTTAAAATTTTTAATCATAGGTGTCATCATAGGCTTTCAATCCATTATGCCGAACTTCTGAAGTATCTTGATAATGTATTTACCTTTACCAAGATATATCTCTCCTGGCTTCTGCCACACTTCTAGTCCAAAGTAATAATGCATAATTCTAATATATTTCATATCAAACTCAGCTACTAAATTCCTTTTACATTCTTGGATCCGACATTCTACACCCATGACTAGTAGATCATCCACATACAAGAGTATAATAACTGGATCTTCATGTGCCATCTTGATGTATATGTTTTGATTTGCAAAACTCTTGTTACAATCAAGTCTTATTAGATATGCATCTATTCTAGCATACCAAGCTCTAGGTGCTTGCTTTAAGCCATATAGATCATTATTTAACCTGCAAACATTAGTATCCTTTTGATTTATTTCAAATCCTTGAGGCTGCTTGATGTAAACCTCTTCATCAATATTCCCATTTAGGAAGGTTGTATTGACATCCATTTGATGGATCTTCCATCCCATAGAAGCAACCAACAAAACAAGTGTTCTTTTTATTATATATCTACATGTGGGATAAAATATTTCCTCATAATCAATCCCTTCTTTTATGAGAATCCCCTTGCTACAAACCTTGCTTTGAATTTACCAATGCTTCCATTTGCAACTTGATTTATCTTATAAACCCATTTTGAAGTGACTATCGATTTGTCTCTTGGCCTAGCGACAATCTCCCATACATCGTTATTCATTATGGATTAGTATTCTTCCTGCATAGAATTCCCCCACTCTTAATTTTTAGTTGCATATTCATAGGAGGGAGGTTCTGCTTAAATAATCTTTGTCATATATGCAACATATCATGAATATCTATTTGGTATCTTACTTTCCCAGGATGACCCTGATGTTGTATGTCCTTTTTACTCTTGAAGAGTGGTTTTTAACCAAACAATCCTCTTCCAATTTTTTGGAACAATTATTTGTTGTATAGGTTCGCAAGGACCTGCAACATCTTCTTGAGTAGGTCCCACTTTTTGACCATAATTTTCCCTAGAGATATCCTCAAATATGGGTACCTCTTCTTCATCAGATTCAATGAGAAAATAAGCTATACTCTCATCAAAGATGACATCTTTTCTTACCTCATTTCGACGATCCTCCATGATATAGATTCTATATGCTTTAGATGAAGCACTGTACCCAACAAATATGCCCCTTAGACTGGTAGGATATAATTTCTTTCTTTTATCCTTGGGTACATGAATATACATAGGACACCCAAATATATAAATTTGATCCACACTTGGCTTGTTTCTTGTAAATGCTTCTTCTGGTGTCATGTTGTTGAGGATCCTATGTGGACTTCGATTCTACAAGTAAAAAATTTTCATACATGCTTCTCCCCATAGGAATTGAGGGATATCTTGATCATGTATCATAACTCTGACGAATTCTTCAATAGTACAATTCTTCCTTTCTGTCACACCATTTTGTTCAGGATTATAGGGAAAAATGAGCTCCCCCTTGATTCCTGCTTCCTTGCAGAAAGCTATCAATTCTTTGGAAGTGTATTCTCCACCAATATCAGTCCTCATAATTTTGTTATTTCTTTCCGTTAGGTTTTCCACTTCATTCTTGAAATCCTAAAACTTATCAAATACCTCATCCTTGTTCTTGAGAAGGTATAACCAATTTTTTCTTGAGTAATCATCAATGAATGTCACATAATATTGATGCCCACCAAGAGACTTTACTTCCATAGGTCCACATACATATGAGTGTATGCGATCTAAAATTTTCTTAGATCTCATGTCACTACTTGTAAATGGTTTCTTTACGTTCTTTCATAGAGCACATCCCTTACAACTCTCATTATGGTCTTCCTTTATTTCAGGTATGCCATTGAACATTTGACTCAGAGTGGTAAAAACTTATAATGAAGGTGTCCATATATTCAATGCCATAGTTTGGAAGGACTCACATCCAAGTGAACTAGGGCTTGAGTTATAGGTGTATAGAGTCTATCCAATGTTACCTAATGAAACGAAATCATCCTTTATTAATTAATACTAGATCCTTACCCCAAACCAAAACCTTTCCATCAAAAAAAGTAACTTTATCACCCTTATCTTCTAGACAATAAATAAAAAGTAAATTTTTCTTCAAACCTGGAACATACAAGATGTTGTTGAGGTGAAATATTTCACCTAAATCAATCTCCAATGATGTAGACGCAATGCCTTTCACTAGATATATCTTGTTATCTCCAAGTTCGATTGAATGAGAAGAATTTCCTTTCGACAATGTCTGAAGTTGTCTACATTATCCCATCATATGTCTGGAGGCACCACTATTGATAACCCATACATTCTCGTCCTTGAAGGTGCTAGATAAAGTGAAGAACATAATTCCTTCTTTTTCTATCTTGGAGATGATCTTCAATATGTAGTTCTTGATGGAGGTAGCGAGTTTCCTAGGAAACTTGAAACCCGTTCCTCATAACCCTTGAAATTGTGCCAACTAAACTGTGATCTTCAGTCTCCTTCTTGAACCTTAGCTCTGATACCATGTTGGAAAATATGGAGAATAGATGATTATAACCTATTTTCTTGATAATTACTTGTTATTTTAGTTGGTCTTTTATTAATTATTTCATTTTTTTCATCAAGAAATTACGAAATGAGATGAACATCATAAAGAGACAAAGTAAACATGACATAGGTTTCAAGCCAGGGCAAAAACCATCTAAGGGAAAGACCCATAAAAATTATTCTCTTCTTCTTTAAGATCTGCTTACAAAAATATACTTCCAAGCCCAAAGAACCAATCCAAGAAACCCTTCAAGACCCAAGTCAATCCTCAACAAGTTCTTCCTCGAGACAACATCCAAAACTTTGATACTGCTACACTGCTACTGCAACTTCGACCCTTGCAACAAAATTTCGCCCCCTTGTAATTGCTACTAAATTTTGACCTCCTGGAACTCGCAGCTTCACAAACCTTAAAAAGACAAGAGAAAATGTTTCCTTGACAAATCTTGAATTCTACTTCCTCTTGTTCGTCCTCCCATATACTCTTCTTCTCCCTCACTATTGCATATAGAACTTTCTTTTTAATGAGTGACCAACCGAGTCGAATTTCTCTCCTTTATATAGCCTTTATTGTAGGTCAAATCCATATTTTTAGGCTGACTTGATCTGTTCCTTGGGTCGAATTGGTATTGGGATTGTCCATGGTTTTTTCTTGATAAATTAAATAATTTTCTTCATTACAATGAGTCCAAATGGGACCATGACACATGATCAATATTATTCTTTATCCTAGAAAGACCTACAAGACTTAGAAGAACTAAAAGCATGAAGAAAATGATTTTGATTCAAACTTGTGTATGAAACCCATACTCCAAAAATAAAATATAATTTCTCTTTCTTTCACTTTCTTTCATTATAAAGAATATACAATGTCATGATTATAATTACATCATAATGAATACCGAACCTAGTTATAGTTTTCAACACTGAGCATTGTAGATCTAAGGTATAACACCCTAATATAATGGACAATCCTTCTTGCGATGGTCTCTACGACAAATATAACACCTAAATGGTTCTCTTGCACTGAGTTTATTCTGCTACTCCATAGCCTGAGACCCATGTCGTTTCTCAGCTGCATTGAACTTCTTATGAGAGGCCACTTTTTCCTTCTCACCTGCATCATGAGATATTCCTCGCTTCTTGACCCATTTTCCTTTATTATTCCTGCTACCCTTCCAGTCATGCTTGAACTCAGGTTTTCGCTTTGACTAATCATAGAAATTCTTCAACTTTCAGATGGATTCCTCCAATGACCGTGTCTCATCAAACTCAATCTGGTCTTTGAATGATAATGGCAATCCACTTCTGAACCTTTGGATTTTTTCCTTCTCATCCTTGAGATATGACACATATCTTAATAACTCTAGAAATATGGTTGTATATTCTTCATTTGACATGGAACCCATCCTAAGCTCATAAAATTCCTTAGCCTTCCCATCATAATAACTATAAAAAAGGTACTTCTTTTTGAAGAGCCTTTCAAATTATTCCCAAGCCATCTTCTCTTCCATGATGCCCCTAGCATGATTAACATCTTCCTACTAGATATATGCCTTTCCCTTGAGACTAAAGGTAAATATCTTGGATTTCATATTCTCTGAGTAATCATGGAGTCTGATTTTTTTTCTCATTCCAAGAATCCACACTTCTACATCTTCTGATTTAGTCATCTCACCATAAAAAGTAGGAGGCTTGTATTTCTTGAATTCCTCTAGAAAATACTCCTTCTCACTCCTACTATGATGATGTTGGTGGTGATAGAAATTATGTCTCGTAGAGGTAGATTTAGAACAAAATCCATGCATACTAGCCCTCTTCTCAGATGTACCTAAGAGTCTTCCACTCTTCACTATATCATCAATGTCTATTTTGTACCTCTTCTGAGACCGACTTCCATATGCCCCATTATTATTTTATTCCTATCTATCTCCATGATTGATCCCCAACTTTCCATATTTTAGCAAATATGAAAGGAATTGAAGAATAACAACATTAACCTCAACTTGATTTTCTTTATCTTTTGCAAGCCTTTCTTGTGCTTCAGTCAACCACTCATTATCCTTTTCCATCAGTTACAACATTGCCTAGAATCCACCCCTTTGGAATTAATGGCAACACAATGACCCTCCTCCTTTTTATCTTGAAAAATAAAATTATCCTCCATACCTCTGCTTACCTCCCCCTTTGACATCAATGGAAAGGGGTTTGCAAACTTAATAAAATTCCCTAGTTGTGTAATTTTTTTATGAATGTGTAAAAACTCTTTGCATTTTTTCTTGGAATGAGCCACCAACCATCATCACTGATTGAGGAGAACACTTGATGCCTAATACCATAAACTATCAAAAATGATATTTCTGAGAAAAAAACCAAATCATCTATTTATTGAATTTGTGTGAGATACTAGTGATAAAAGTTGAATACTATATTAACTAATGAAAATATATGGCCAAGGAATGATTTCATTATGCAATTACAACTTCTAATTTCTACCAAAGCAATGGTAATGCTGAATTTACTATGATGGTCCCTATTGCAAGAACAAGATGGAAGCTAGTTTTATCACTATTGTAACGTTTGTTCACATTTTTGCTAACCAACACAAGAGAATACGTAGAGAATTTATGAGGCCAAGTATTTGAAACCAACCCATTTTGTAGGTTGTCATAATTAGTCATTTTGTTGGCTACATATAATGTCCTTCCATAGCTTGCTTCTATTATTTCTCAAAGTTCTTTGATCAACATGTTTCCCAATTTTTTTTTTATACCCGTGCTAGTTTTGATTTTATGCTTTACAATTATTCCTGATTTTGTCAATAATCCAATTTGATGACTCCTCTCATGGTTTTTTTTTTCAACACTACAAGTTCCAAAACCAAGGTTGTTTCATCAAATTCAAGGTGTGGGAAGATCAAGGAACTCACATTCCCGACCTTGAACCATACCCTCAAACTTGTAGTAGGGTATCAAACGAGAGGGCACTCACAATAATCGAGCAAATGTTTGAGCAGGTAAATGAAGGTCAATTGTTTTTAAAACAAAGGTTGGTAAAATTTCTTGGAGAACACATTCAAGTAATTTGTTGGTAAGGCAGAAAGGAGAAACCCACATTAACACAAAAAAAACATTAGTTACCATTTCATTAAATTATTTTATTCCAGCTTCTTCTTTAAGACACATCAATTTGTTCAATTGGTTTCTTAATCCATTCATCAATGAGCTTCAAATCTGCATCAACCTTATTAACAATTTTGTTTTCAAATTCCGCTCCCATGCTATTTATAACACCTGCATATTAAAAAAAAAAATCTTAAAAGCATCTTTATTATGCTCTTCAATGAGAGCTTCCTACTCTACCTCTTCCTTCTTTTCCTTCTTTTGTTCTGTCATTACATCACAATCTTCGTTTTCTTCCCTTTAACTAATATCTTCTGCTGCAAACATGTTGTCTTCGACTTGGCTTCCAAACACAAGTGGGTTTCTCTCACCAAATAACAACATATCAATATGTTCTTTTTGTTCAATCATGTGCAACCACTAATCACCAGTTAATGGTTCTTCATCAAATTTAACTTCAACAACTCCAATTGTTGGATCCACCAAACCACTTTTTTCTCTATTGATAGCTTTATCCAAGCCAAACTCAATTGTTGCTTTTTCGCACACTGCTTCATGAGGAGTTCCAACTATTTCATAACTTGTTGTTACAGTGACAACTTCAACCTTCAATTCTTCATCAAACATGGCGTTTACCATATTACCATAATTAATCCTTGTTTCAAAAAAGAAACCACACATAACATCAACATAATGTTCATCCACACTATGGTGGGATATCCGAGCATGCATGTCTTCATTGCCAATTTCATTGACAATTTCAGCTTCACCAAATACATCAGCTGTGACTGGATTCACCAATGCACATCTCATGTTGCAGTCATCATCCACATGTGTTTCATCGCAGTGTGATTCACCAACATCTGCCGCATCCACGTTACAGTGAAGTGCTTGAGCATTGATATGCTCTTTCTTTGCTTCACATATAAAGGCTTCTGCTTCGCTCTTTGCAATCTTTGTTGCATCTTCTTCATCCATATGCATGTTTGCATATGATTTATAGTCTTGATGACCATCATCCACTTTTGAGTGGGATTATCCAAGCTCTTTTGTCCTCTTAGAGTCTTTCTCATCTACTCTCAGATCTGCGGTTGACTTCTTTGATTAAATAGTGACAAATCCACTGGAAAGTTATTGAGATCTAGGCTCTCCAGATCTTGATTCAGACTGGCCTTCAAAGAGGGTTGTTTTACATATCTCAGAATGACTGAATACAAATAATCTTACTTGCCTTTAGCTACGTAAACAAAATGTGGAAAATATGTTTCCTTCCTATGAAATCAAACTGGAATGTCCCACTTGTGGCGAGAAGATAACCAATAAAATTTGTTCACCTGTTGAACACGACAAGTAAAGGGGCCTCTTCTAATTTCTAATTCCATAGAGATGGAGCATATCGGTCATTCAAGGAAACAATGGATCTCAATTCTGTGGATACCTTGCTGGATGACATCTACAACCGTTGACCCCGTTTGATAATTGAAGAGAGAGAACCGACACAACATGGGAATCCTGGCATAATCCTCCAAATAATTGCCAACTAGTCTTCCGGTGATAAAGAAAATTTCAAACTCATATCTTGCTATTGATTTGGTATTCATAAATATATGTATTCACTCTTTAATTTTCTTCGATAACATTAATGCACATCATATTGCTGTGGAGTTGAATATATGGCAATATAAAACATATACCAATATCATATATTAATGCATTAGTGAGGTTGTTGAAGATTTCATTTTGAAACGATATGAAAGTCGTTTCATAAGATAATAACCATGTTATATGTAGCAGTAGTACTCTTTGAATTATGTTTTTATGGTGAAAATGTATTAGTATCATTAAAAAAATTTGGAGCACGATAGATTTAACCTAAATTTACAAAACATCATGCTGAATTTTGTTAAAATTTTGCAAAAAAATTCCATAATTTTCACGGGGAAAAAACAAACTAGTTAAACTACAGTATTTAATTATTTTAATGTTGCAATAATAATAAATCCATATACCATTCACTCTGCCATATACAACATATACTAATCCAACCCAATCAACACCAACACATTGTAATATATCCACCAACATAAGCACATATAATAATAGCTGCAAATGAAAATAAATCCACAATGAATATATCAACGATAGTATATAACGAATGTTCCCACCCATTGCCTTGCATAAACCAACACAAGTTATCAATCAGCAACCAAATTAGCTCTGATGATATTTGCAACACACCATGTTAATAACCAATCAACTCCATGTTGTAAAGACCATATATTAACGGACACATTGTGTTATTCATAATATATAAACGCATTGGAAACTTGATATACTATGGACAAATCATAAATATATTATTAAAGCACATATGTATGGATATATCACTGCCAACGCACATAAATATCGACGACGATCCCAAAAATATGGCAAGCAATATTTACCAGGCTATAGATTATTTAATACCCTTAAGTACACCCCCGGATCCCTCGATACAGATAAAGCATGGCTACCATGAGTATGCATGTTAGTTTATGGCATTCATTTTTTGATCGCTCCATATTTCCGCGCAAGCGAGACCCCGACGAATTTCTAATAGCCCGCCTGGGCGTGTCTTTTCACCATACTTACTACATAGTCTCACTAAGTACTTGACTGGTGAGATTTTTCGATCCGAATGACTGCGTACTAAATACAAGAATTGGATTTTGAATTTGCCCACCAGGGATTTAAATTTAATTTTTCCCACCCGCCCGCTCCGAGTGATTTTGATTTTTCCCTGGTTAAACTGCAAATTTGATTGCTGGAGGAGCCGTGAGGACAACATGGCAGAAAAAGCCGCTCCTGCTTCTATTTCTCAAACAAACATGATACCAAATGAAAGAAAGCAATTCACCTCTAACTCTAGTGGGAATGCTAGGCACTAGTGTTCATGGTAGTTGCCTCTTCGGCATAAGGCAATGTTGTTCGTGATTTTTTTGTGGGCGTGAGATTACTAGTGCCGGCTTCTAAAGACGAGGGTTATGCTATGGTTGTGAGATTCAGTGAAGCAGACGAGGATCTAAATGCACTAAAAGTTTCTTTGGAGGTTCTCAAAGTGATTTCTCATGTATGAATGGATTGTAATATTGTACAATATCTTTTGATTCATAATTTTACTTAATGATCAAATGCATAAGATTTCTCTTACAAATTCATTGTATTCATTGATGATTTGATCATTGGGATGAACGATTATAGAAAGGTTGATAGTTTCTTTAACGTTCGTCATCATTTAAATGATCTAGACCAATTGGGTAATTAAACTTTATTTTAATAAATATAATATAGATTAATAAATTACAAATTATAAGTTAAATTATTTAATCTAAATAAATACCAGTTAGTGTTTTAACACAGCTAATTTTTAAATAACAAAAAAATACATACTTGTTAGGGTTTTTTTTGTTTTGTTTTTGGTTACATTTTAATAATTGTATAGAAATAATTTTAGTAATTGTAAAATGAGTGATTTAATTAATGTTTCATTTGAGATTACATAATTTTAGAAGAAATATTGAATACATTAGATTTTATAACTTCAAGAGATTTAGGTAAAGGATCAAATAATGTAAAAATGTTATGTAAAATATTATGAGGATTTTGATTCAAACTTTGATTAACTAGTGTTGATATTAAAGGTACAAGTTGTACAACTAGTGAATATAGTGGTAGAGGATGGAATCAACCCTATTTAATATGAGTACAATGTGATGAAACTTGCACCGAGATTAATATACAATACCCTAGACATGGTGCACCTAGTGGTTATAGTGGCAGTGAACAAAATCAAGTGTGTCCCATACAATTACAATTCATCCTTTTACATTGATTTTCCTGCTAAAGGCGTAGACATAATTGTGTATAATTTAGTCTAATAGGCACTCGAAAGAGAAGCTGTGGACAGTTCAATATATAACAATATATATATATATATATATATATATATATATATATATATATATATATATATATATATATATAGAGAGAGAGAGAGAGAGAGAGAGAGAGAGAGAGAGAGAGAGAGAGAGAGAGAGAGAGAATGTTTCTTTTTATAATTTATGAAACTTGTTATAAAATTTCATATTTAAATATAGTTTTTTCATTTTTAATTAGAATGTTTCCTTTTATAATTTATGAAACATGTTATCAAATTTAAAATTTAAATATAGTTTTTTCATGATATAAAAAATTGATAATTTTATTAAAAATTGTTACTTTCATTTTTTTCAAATTTAAATTTTATTGACTAAGAATTTTATTGTTATCAAATTAATATAAGATGAACTCCAATAAGGAATAGAAAGATTTATCATATATTATTCTTTTCAAAAGGTTACCCTTAGTTTTTTCTTTTTTTTAAACATAAGCAGGGGGCATTTATTTATACAAAAAGTTGTTTCTAAGTCTCATAGATAGTACAAAATGAAGATGTTTATGACAAAATATTGTCTACAATTACCATGCTAATATATAAATGCTTGAGAGCATGAGGAAAATATTTTTTACTTTTTATTTTTATATATAACTAAAAGGACCAAAAATACCACAAAGATGAAGATCTAACAATTTTCTTACACATTAACATAAATATGCATGGAGACTAGAACCTATTACTTGAACTTTGGTATAAGATGAATCACTTATTTTTGGGTTGGCAGAGAGAGGTCCCCAAGTCACTAAGACGAGCCTGAGGAAATTAGAGGATAAACAAAAGAAGGGACCACAGAAGAGATATGATGAGATGAAGCGGATCTCTCAGAACCACCAAACTTATCACCATGTAAGAGGGCCACATTCTCATCCTTCACAAATTTAAGCATAAATACTTGGAATAAGTCTACTCATACTTTTAGATGAAGGTATGGATATAGCCAAACTTCACCACTAAGACTTTCCACTCCACCTACCATGTACCTAGCTTCCAACCTCTAATAAATTCCTAAAATTTCATTTTTTATTTCTTGTAGAGCTTCTTCATGTTTCCAAAGTTGTGTCCAAGGCATATTTCTTTATATTTTGTTCTCTTTTCAAAACTAGTGCAAATAAGATAAAGATGGCAGTAGAAGGGATATTAAATCCTAAATTCAGATGGGAGTTAGGGATGAAGAAAATTCCACCCTCCTAAGAGATTTCCTAAGAGGAGAACCATCAACATGCATTACAACCAACCTCTTCTAGGGAATGACACTAGGGGAGATTCCAACTTGGTTGCATGTGATGTGACTAGGGCATTTATTCCCCATGGTGCAACAAAGGATTTTCATGTGAGAAGTGGGGGTGGGAGCATGTTGTGACTTAAGCCTCTCGTGCATACTTAATATGCATTGCTACTTCTCGATGGTTCCTTTGAGGGTGACACTTGGAGTTCTAAAAATTTCATGAAATTGGAACATTGTCACGTAGGTCATTAAAAAGAAAAGTCCATTTTCCACTAAGGTGAATCGAAACATGGATTTTCCACACTATTTTAAATATTTGGATATGAAATCAATCAATGGAACTCTATTGTGGCAATCATGACTTCGATTTGGGAGAGGGTGGTTTACATTTTGAGATCCCTTGCATAAATATTATTGTGCATATTATGAATGGGGATTAGAAAGTCTCCAAAGAAAATGATATGGCGAGGGTAAAGAGAGAAATATGTGAATAAGGCTCGGTAGAGAGCTCAAGATTCAACAATATTATTAGACATGACCCTTAAATTCCAAGAAAACTTTCCTTATAGAATTCCTCCGGGGTGAAAGACTACCTCCTTAGCACCTACCTCCCCTAGGTTTCCTTTCAAGGTACCATATAAAAAGAGAATAAAATATTTCTTTGATGTCCACCATTTGGAGAATTATTCTTGAGATATATGAAGCTACCATCATTATTTGGGAGAGGGGGATAGGGATAGATAGAGAGAGAGGATATGATCTAAAATTCAAACTTGAAGGTGATAGGAAATATGCAAGTTAAGTTTTATGTCTTTTAGGAAATGGATCAATTTTCAAAAGAACATAAATTTAATGGTTATTAAACCTAGTTTGCAACATAAAAACAGAGAAAAATATACCATACACAACAATATAAGACAACAAAATGTTAAAGGAGTTCACCCCTCTTGGGATACATCTCCTGGTCTAACTTCCAATGTTGGGCCTCTTTCATTAAGTGCTCAATATTTGATTTCATGGATTTAGAGTGCTCAAAATGAAAAAATAATGTCTCCAATGGCTCTAGAATAGTAAAAACCCCAATATGGGCTGTTGTTGGGCTCAATTTGGCCAAAAAATAAGAAATTTATGCTCTAGAGAAGTTTTAATTCTAACTTTTCTATAGATTCCACCTTTTCCGGAACTGTCGAGCAACATTTTCTCCTAACGTCGGTGAGATTCCCGTTGGCTCGGGTGCAATTTTCCAAATTCTATAAAATCCAAATGAACCCTATGGGCGGAAAATTATGGCCACATGGGTCCATGCACCTCGGTGCTTCGGCTAACCACCCGCCCCCGTCGGCATAGGCCCCACATCCTCTGGGCCACAGTTATATTATAGCCACATAACCCTGGTCTGGCCCCGAATTTTCACACCCTTTAGTTTGTCTACAACGGTGGTTCCGACCGTTGCATAGGACCTTCGATAGGGCTAAGGGTTAGCCCCCTTCATCTAGCGCCACTTCAGAGCCTCTGCTATCGGTCCCGTGGTAACTCATGAGACCACAATATGGGGCCTTACCCCAAGCCCCTTTCGGTAAGCACTAAACTCCCATTGCGTTGTGGTTATATGCCATACCTTGTGGCCTTGGGATAGGGCTAAGCCCTGAGCCCTGGGATCCTTTACCTGCAATTTCATGGGTGCAATTTGAATGAGGGCCAATAGCTTAGCCTCGACCCCATTACCAAATACAAAACTGTTGAAAGTTTAAAGCATTCAAGAATTGATAGTTTTATTTTCAAGCCCAAACTTGAGATCATAGACGGTGTGCTTGGGATTTCACAGGCATGACCTAGAAATTAGTTGGTGTATTAAAGATCATCTACTTTAGAATATAAATCCTATTCCAATTTTTTTTCTTTTTTTTTTCTTTATGTAATTGTAGTCACCACAGGTGATATGTGCTTAATTTTTTTTTCTTCTAAAAGGACCTATATATTATCATGGTTCCCATATTTACAAAACATAGAGCCTATAAGTTCAAAACTAGCACAAAAATGAACCTAACGAGAAAATGATTATCGAAATTATATTTTTTTTTCTTGGAAGAGTATCTCTCTTTCCACCTCTAGAAGAGCGTCACTCTACTCCAGTTCCACCTCTTTTATTATCATTCCCATTCCTCTTTCTCCAACACTACACTGTATCAAAGGAAATGACAACGACGTCTTTCTAAATACCAAAAATGCCTTCTTCAATCCTAATAGCAGCCTAATTCTTCTCATCAAGCATTAAAAATATAATAGGTGGAGTCCTCTTTAGAGATTTGTATGCCCCTTTCTAACGTCTCTGAGTGGATTTAGATATTTTTCATCTACATATTCTTATTGAGATGCAATTTTTCTCCACTTATAGAAACGATTAACAATTCTTACATTGGAGTGAGTGGCGATATGATCTTCCCAAATATTTTATTCCTTCGGTGTACCTTTGCAACTTTAAGGAAATTGTTAGTTATAGATGATGGTGCAATTTCTAGTTATATGGCTCCTCAAAAATTATATGTACTCGAAAAAACTCAAGTGTAAAACTTTATTGAAAAATTCAAGTATGGACCTGATCCACACGCTAATATATGGTATTTCTAATTTAATAATTATAGATGATGGGCGTCTTGCAACTTATTTCTTTGAAATAAAGATGTTGTTTGGTAATGATTTGATTTTATGTCGTCTCCCTTAATTTTCGTAATTGCAGTTGGTATCTACCCAAAATATTATTTCATACAAAATTAGTGGTGTGCATCAAACGATTTGTCAGCTCGATGTACATGCATGCATCAACTATTGCTTATACCACTTACTTCCATATTTGAGTCATATTTTCATTTAGTAGAAAATCGATTTGGATTTTTGTCATTGCATTACTGATTGACGTATACTTGTAGAGCGTGTAATATTTAATTTAAACTTTTTGTATCACTCAGGAAAATAACTCCTTAAAGGATTGCAGCCATACAGGAGGCCAATCAGAGATTCAACATGAACAAATTTTGTTGGAAATCTCATGATATATTGAAAGGAGATTCACAACACAAAGCTCGACCACTCTGATGTAACAAAGGATGCCAAACTTGTGATGTTCAAGTTCAATATCAACATGAACAATCTCTCTCACTCCAATTTTTTTCACATTTCTTAAAATATTTATCAAAATCCTAACCGAGTTCTCTAGAAATTTGAAAAATAACATGAAAAATTATAACTTGAGGACTAGGAAGTTGGTAGAAATTTACAAAAGGATTAAAAATTTAAATTCCTCTAATAATAATTTTATTTAAATAACATGATAATTTATAACTTGAAAACTAGGAAGTTGGTATAAATTTACAAAAGGATTAAAATTCAAATTCCTATAATAATGATTTTCTTTAAAAATTTAAATTCTTATAATAATATTTTTATTTTCAAAGAATTGTTTATTTCACATGTTTTGAAGTTATATAAATGAGGTATAGCTATGCTTTGTTCTTTTGTAATAACATTCATTTTTAGATGATTGTTTATTTGACATGTTTTGAAGTTCTATAAATGAGGTATAACTATGCTTTGTTCTTTTGTAATAACATTTATTTTCAAATGTTTATTTATTTTACATGTTTTGAAGTTCTATAAATGAGGTATAGCTATAATTTATTCTTTTGTAATAACATTGGACTTAGAATCTAGAAGGTGATTGGAAAACTTGGCCTCTTCATTTTATTTTATAATAAAGTTTTTATTTTTAGTAAAAATTATATATAAATTTAACTAAAATTTAACTATGTTTTACTTACACTGGCCTGCATTTATCTTAAAGTTGTTTTTTGAGCAACATTCTACTTAAAATCTAGAAGCTAATTGGAAAACTTGGTCTTTTAATTTAATTTTATAATCAAATTATTATTTTTAATAATAATTAAATATAAATTTTACTAAAATTTGAAAAGAATTAAAGCTAAATGAATCTCCAAAATTCATATCATTATATGGCTCTTAAAAAATGATATGCCCCATCAAACTCTTAACATAAAGCATTATTAAAATGTTGACGTATAGGCGTGCTCCCAACAATATTATGGCACTATTAACATCCATATCCATACATCCATTGTATTTCCGGTTGGGTTCACGGCACGACTCCAACAACGACAACTCAATTATTGAAAATTGACTACTCACGATTAACATCCATATATAGTCTGCGCGGCATGGCCGCATGGCCCACATGGCCATGGGGTATGACATTAGTAAGTAAGCTTCTCACCTGGAAAATTAATAGGCCAATAGCCAAGGAAATAAAGCTTTCCCAAAAATATACCATCACCAACACACATATATGTCATTGTTGTTCAAACACTACACATATATATCATTGTTGTTCAAACAATATATCATTGCCTGCTACTGCACGCCTTTAATATATTATCAACATGTATTAATCAATGCCATATATTAATAATGTGTGTGTGCCAAGCAAAATCAATGTGCATATGCCAAGCCATATATCATAATGTATACCATTGGTTATCTTCTTTGAGGAGAATGCACACTTGGATGGATTATCCACAGAGATTTCATTACCAACAAAAAAAAATGTCTTAGTGAGAGAGCAGCGTCTCCTACAACTTAGACTGCCTTGAAACTGATCCTTATGTCTTAATATGTGGACATGACTACCAAAAATTGATTGTTCCCGAAAAAGTTTATGCTTTTGTTTGTGCTGCTCTATGACAATCCCCTTATTGCTCTGTGAGATCTATTTCCTACGTGTTCCCGAGACGCTTATCAGACTTCCGATCATGTATCAGTTTCACATTTCCGGGTACACTATTTCTTCCATAATGGCGCATTATCTCCTTTGAAATAGTGTCCACGTTGGATATATTTTCATATATTACGACTCAGAAGTTGCAGTACATTTAACCCTAGATTGAAAAAAACTACTTGAATTTCCCCTATCAATCTCGAACGCTAATCACATAGTCTACCGATCCACTTGTTGGATTGCAATGGTATAAACAATGAGATTAGGGAACACCATATTTATATTTACAACTGGATTTTCTAATAAATTTCTCCCAATATAAGGCAAATTAAAAAATCATTCTCGGTAGTTCTTGGTGCAAACTTTGATAATATAAACATGCAGGTAGAATATGACAGAAAAAAATGCGTTTCATACAGAATTTCTCTTCACCCAATTGATCACTATAATCTGAAGGTCGCCAATATACATACGGGCCAATTAATAAACCAGTCGTTGAGATTCGGTGCATGCTTGGTAATTGTCATAGAATTAGGGCACGAAACCCTAATTATAGTATAACATGGATATGTCACCTCCTTAACGGATCCCATATGGTAATGCACCAACACATATACTCCATATAATAATCCAACACATGATAATGCATGTTGTGGAAATTATAACAATGGTCCAAGGTATAATAATGCACTAAAGAAATTATTGCACAACAAATATATGCGTACCAAATATATTAATGTCTACACTGCCGATAACATACACTCAGCCTGCACCACATATATTAATTCAATCAAGAATATATATATTGCACCATCGCCAAAATAATATTGTTAACACCTGCCAATAATGTCGAAAATAAGAACATATATCTTTGAGGGTCATGAAGCTCCAATACAGTTAAATGAGAAGGATCTTCCACCGTGCACAAATAAATGCTGGGAACAAAGATGTTGAAAGTGTTGGAAATATTGAACAAAACAATACATAGAGGGATGCGTTTCCCCACAACACAGAGAATGAAAAATTATCGCGGAAATAAAAATTCACAGATAGACAGAGCGAACGAGCAACATGAGAGAAATTCCTTTTTCTATTCAACTCAGAAAACATATGGAAATTACATAGTTTATACAAAATTGGCCGAAACCTGAACATTCAAAGAAATTCAATGTGGGAATCAGACTTTCAACAACAAAATCTTCCTCCGCTTTGATCTGATGTTTCTACACGAAACATCGTACAAACATACATAACTGCGAACCTGAAATGCTATTGGTTCCATTTTCGAAAAACATATCGTGCCCGACGCTTCATCGCAGATTGACGATCTTAACTTTTAACATTTTGCGCTTATGGGAAAACATTAAACTTTGCGATGTGCGATGTGACATGGAACATCACATCACATCCAAAACAAAATAACTTGCGGGCGCTATTCGTTAAATTCCTGAGCTTGCGATGTACACTTTGCGCTATCCTCTTGAGTTTGACACGTGCCCCCTTTGCGATCACATCGCAAACAAAATAAGATAACTTGTGGGCGACATAAAGTTAAAACTTGAAACTTGCGAAGTGCGCACTGGCGGAAAAGGTTAAAACATAAAATGTGTGAAGTGCGGGTCGTGGGCGGTATAAAAGGTAATTGGGAAATTTTGCAAAGTGCGATGAGCTTTGTGGGTCCCGCTAGATCGCATTGGCGAAATTTTAACTTCAACGAAATGTTAAGAGTTGCAACTTAAAAGTTGCAGGCTGCAATCTACAGGGAGATAAACTGCAGTGAGTGCGAAGTGCATAATACAAAGGAAAGGGTATAATACAAAGGTTTTCTCGGCAGTTTGAAAATGAGGTAAGGTAAGTTGGTGGGTCCCGCCAATATCGCATCGGTGGGGAAATAAATTTCGGTGGAAGGCCTAAGAGGTAAAACAAAAAAGTTGCGGGCAAACAGTAAGTCAATGCATCAGGTAAGGAAATTAACGCAGGGTGTGCGGCTTAGGTACTCTATTTGATCTTTTACATGGATTTCACAAAAATGCTTTCGGGCCTGAAACCTGCTGCTTGTCCTTCCTGCACAAAAAAATCAATTCAGTGTAGGTTGCTGCCACTTCTTATTCATGGTGGTGGTTGGGAGTAATTCCAACACTCCCCCTTAATCACAACTGCCACTATCAATCATTCCCAGACACTATCTGAGATAAAAAAAAAAACTTCTCTGTTCCAATGGCTTTGTGAGGATAGCAGCAAAATGTTCTTCTGACCTGCAATGCTGCAAAACAATTTCAACATTGTTAACCAATTCCCCTATAAAATGATACTTTGCATAAATATTCTTTGTTCTCTTGTGGAAAACAAAATTATTTGATAATGCAATTGCTGAGTTGTTATCACAATAAATTGTGGTTCCTTTGTCTTTCTCATGACATAAATCTCTCAGCATCCTTCTCATCCAAACAACTTGACATGTTACTGCTGTTGTTGTTACATATTTAGCTTTTGCTGTTGATAATGAAACTATTGGCTGCTTCTTGGAAGCCCATGAAATGGCTCCCCATCCCAAATGAAATACATACCCAGATGTGCTCTTTCTGTCATTTACACTTCCAGCCCAATCATTGTCAGTGTAACCAGTCAGCCTAAAATGATCAGTTGAGGAGTAGAGGACACCATACTCCTTCGTTCCATTAACACACCTTAAAATTATCTTGGCTGCTTGCCAATGTGTCTCCTTTGGTGTCTCCATGAATATGGATATTAGAATTACTGCATACATAATATTAGGCCTAGTTGCAGTCAAATAAATTATACTTCCAACTATGCACTTATACAATGTCAGATTGACATTCTTGCTGCAATCTTCCTTTCTTAACTTCAACCCCATGACAGTTGGAGTTGCTACTATTGGTGTCCCGTGTTTTGATAGTTTGGAAAATCAAAAGACAAGACAACATCAGAACCAATCTTTAGAGTTCCAGGATCTAGTCCTCCTGTTCTAAGAGAGGGATCTCTCAAATGTTTGTTTGCAAAGGTTTATCTTATGTGCTTTTAGTATTGGTTTTAGACTAGTTATTAAGTGTAGGTGTTTGTTTGTTTATTTGGTTGAATTGATACAGTAGAACATGAAAGGTCTAGGAAAGATATATATAATGGAGAAACATTTGTTTCATTGGGAAATGGAGTCAAGAAGAGGTCATAACATACTCATCAATGGATATGGGATATCAGAGGGCAAATCTAACTTGGCCGCAGGATCCTTGGTTTTGGAATGAGATGGACATCAATGATTTGGAAAGAGGAGTTTAATTCTCAACAAAGGGAATTTGAAAGCACAATTTGAACAATAACGAGCCATTTGATAGATAGGGCTAACCATGAATTCTACAAATCACACTTCAAGCAAATAATGACTTCAAAACAACTTTTAAAATGAAATCTAAGATTCGGGGAACACCCTATTTCCTCAAAGATTTTATTTCAAATGACTTAGAAAACATAAAATATTCACTGATAATTACAATCATAGAAGAGGGAACACCTAAATACATCTATGATCACAATTATAAAGACCTTTAAGCCAACTGTTCAAGCAAGGACAAGGGGCAAGATAAGAACAGACCTCCTTGACTTATTGTAAACAAAGAAACTTCAAAGGGAGACTTCAATAACAGTCTTTAAGTGGCAACAAACAAGCAGGGAGAACCATAAATCATGCTGAAACCAATTGTTCAAACTATTAAGGAAATAAACAAGCATGAGGAATAAAGAGAGAGATTAAAGACTCTAAAATACCTCAGCAGAAGAAAACATGAAACAGTGAAGGATGAACAGGTCTAAGGTGCTTCCAAGAGTCATTTATTAGCCTAAAACTTTCAACCTAATGTAGTAAGAATTTATGGAACAAAATTAAAACAGGGGAAAACATTAAACAGTTCAGAATACTTCACCAAAAACCAAGCTCATGGATCCAATGATAGAGCCTTCTAAAAAACAAGCATGCAGCAACATCATTAGGGCTTCAAAGACTTCAATTTCTTCTTCAACTTCAACAAACTATGTATTATTTCAGAGAGTTTCAATATTACAGAAAGTGATCAACCAACCAACCAACCAACCTCTCATCTCCTACAGAAGTATTTATAGAAGGAATGAGGAGGTGGGAGAAGATAAAAGATCTCCCAAGATAATTAATACAGATCAATGACTTCTTGGCCTTTGAGGGGCTCGATGGAGAATTTTACAGGTGTTTGTCTGTATTAATGTTCTACATTTAATATTTAAGCTTGGTGGGAGCTTTTGTTGACTTTTGAGGCTCTGTGTTACAATATAGTAACTCTGCAGATATTTTTACATTAAGTTCATGTGGTAGAATTAATTGTTTGGCTGTACTGAGGCAAATATCTTTTCTGATCAATAACTTCGGCCTCTGTTTGAATGCTTTGAGGCATAGGTGGCTTTGTGGTAGCTGAGAGGAATTAATTTGCCTCGGATGTGGCAGTGGAGGCCTTCTGTCTGATAAAAACTTTATGATTTACCTTTAACAATGTTTTAGTTTGGAGGATTAGGCTTTTGGTAATCAATCTTAGCCGTAATCCCCAAACTGTCTTCAATCTTCTGTTATGCTGTGTTTTGTCTTCGACATTGATACTCTTTTGATTCATTTAACTTTGTGTCTTGTTGATGTGTGGGGCCGCATAGGGCTTATATGGCATCAATTCCCATGAAGCATCGATGAAACGTGAGTTCGAACCCTGAGAATGGTTTCCTTCTTATGGATCAAAGGTATGGGAATCGTCATTCCCAACCTTCGGATTCTCTTTGAATAAAATGGAAAAGCCATTAAACACCTACAAAATACGAAAAATATTTATAAAATCCTACGTTATTTGGGTAACTGCTTCAGAGGGTGTGGGGAGGAGCGTGGCCGTTGGATGGCATCATCCAATGGTGAAGATTATTTTGAGGAGGTCAGAAGAAGAGTAGAGGAAGAAAACAAGTCAGATCCGTCGATCGCGCAGAGATCGACGATTGGGAGTAATTGGTAGAAATCATAATGTAAATGGTCATATTACGGGGATATGGTGAAAATGCAGAGAAATAAGGTTTAAAACCTTTGGCGGAGGAAGGAACGAATGAAAAATAAGCATGGGCCTTGGAAGAAAAATAGGTCGTCAGATGAGGCCTACTCAACGAGATCAATGGTGAAGATTCGCGTTGAAAACCCTTTGGTAGAGGCGGAGGCCAATAAAACTATGAGGGAAATATCTAGGACCGTTCGATCTGGACATGTGGACGGTCCAGATCCAATCAGAGGGCTCATGATTGGAGGATGAAAGAGGGAGGGTGTAACGAAAATATCTGACGCGATTATATGTGGACCGTTGTTTTGAGGGCCATATCAACGGTGGGGAGTGAATCAGGAATCGACGATCAGAGGTAGACCGATGCAATGGTGCAATCGGGGAAGGCTGTTGTGATTGCGCGATCAGGCCATCGCAATCGGAGTTGGGGGAAAAAAATAATTAAAAAAGCACCCAAAGGAAAACTTCGATGCGATGGGCACCTTGGGTTTTAAAATCTTGGTCCTGGGCGTAGGCTATATGGAATAAAAAAGCGGAGGGGGAGGAGTTTATACAAAAGGCCAATCGGCATCAGAGGTTTCAATGTTTTCACACAAAAAGACTTGCGTTTGTCTGGAAGTTCCGATGCGATAAGTGCTCGATGGGTCTAGCGCCTGGTTCTTAGGACGTGGGCACATGTGGAGTAGTGGTTTAGGACTTAGCCCAAGGGGCTTAAGTCTGTAATACAAAAAGGCATTTTTAATGAAAATTTTCAAGTTTTTCAATGGTTTTGGGGGTTTTGGCAGAGTTTTAAAAAGGAATTTTAAACTCTATAAAGAGGATTTTATGGAGGGAAAATGAAACAAAGGGAAACAAGAGGAAGTTTATGGGAATAAAAGGGGTAAAAATGGAGGTTCGTTTTGAAGTGGAGGGAAAGGAAAAATGGCTTTGCAGCAGTCTTATCTTTTTGGAAAACAGCAGAATTTCTGGGCTGTGGAAAGGAAACATAAAAGAAGATTGAAACAAAGGTATGATGTCTTGAAGAGGCCTCAAGGGATAAGATTTTTGCAATAAAAGTGTTTCTTGAAGACTCCAAAATGTTTTGGCCACCTTTTGATATAAATTTTTTTATAGGTGGCTAACAGTGGCTCCACTTGGGGATGGTGCTTTCTTGAAGGCATCAAGAACTTCAGACTTGCATTCTCTAGGAGGCTGATCAGTGCCTCATCCATTGGGCTGCCTTTCTTTACTTGGATAATCTTCTTTTGGTCTGAAAATATATTAGCAGCCACAAAAACAATGGATATTTCATCAACAAAATTTCTACCTACCCAATCCTACTGATCTAACATTTTTTCTTCTTTAGAGTGCACTTGGATTGGAAAACTCTTTTCACAACATTTTATTATTTTTGAAAGCATAAAACTAATCTAATTCTACTCCTTATTTCTCCATGAACTCAGATTAAACAGTTGAGTCCATATGCTTCTCTACCTAATCTACTAATCTGTTAGGTTTAAACAGTCTAACAGAATTTTATTCTCTAATTTCTAAAACAGAAATTTAAAAAACAGTCAAGTCAAGATTAAGTTGTTTGACTTGCTGTGATCTATGGCATAAAAACAAGCTGCACATAGACATTTATTTTGCAGAAAATTAAAACAAAATGGAAGGCTTAAGATCTGAAAGTTTCAAAGCACTTCCTTCATCTTTTTACAGCTCTGTTTTTGCTCCTTGTTTGAGCTGTTCTTTATTTTATCCCATGGTTCAGATTTTGAGCTAATTAGAACCAGATTTACCTCTGTTTGACTCAGAATTTGAAACAGATTGGAGTCAATTTTTGTTTGGAAACTTAGGTTCAGATTTTGAGCATGTTTGAACCTTTAATTTCTAGCTTAATCTACCTATTGATAAGCCAAGATTAAATAGTTTGGCAAATCAAATTCACTATCCTATCACCAGTAAATTTAAGACTAATTAGTCAAGATTAAATAGTTTGAGTAACTAGAAGTGTGTTTTTTAGGAGTGGCATTTAAGCTTGCACACTTTCAGATTTTTGTTTCTCTTTTTGGTATGGGGCTATACCTTTATTGTTTTTACAATTTTCCCTCTTTTCTCTTTTCTATTGTTTTTTGTATTTTTATTTTTATAACTTTGAATGCAACGTTCAGACTGTGATATTTAAAATGAAAATAAAATTCTTTGAAACTCATGATTCCTGGTAGAAGTAATGCTTTAGCATCCTACCATTGACAGGGCCACCATACAGATCTTCCCCATTCAATTCTTTCAAGAAAAATTCATTGTGACCCCTCTCAGCATGGATAATATATGGCCCTTTCCACAAGTTCTCAAACTTGCCATGTTTTCCCTTCTCTTCTCTTCTTGAATCCCACTTAAGAAAAAAATTTCCAACTTGGAAATTGTTTGCCTTAGTCCTCTTATCAAATAGCTTCTTCATCTTTTCTTGGACCAACTGTGTTCTCTCATAAACTTCTTCTCTGGTCTGCTGTTTATGGATTGTTTAGCTGATTCTCCTCTGCATATCATTCTCTTCAATCTGCACTTATTGAAGGAGTTTCATGACTGGAACCCCTAATGAGGTGGGAAAAACTGCATCCATGGCATAGACCAGCTGATAGGGGGACATATTTATTGACTTCTTTGTAGTTAACCTATCAGCCCATAAGGCATGAACCAACTTACTGTGCCATGATTTCTGATTCTGTTCCAACAGTTTTTTGACGATATTGATGAGGCTCTTGTTGGAGGATTCAGCTAATCCATTTCCTTGGGGATGGTAAGCAGTGGAATGGCCCGAGGTTATGTGGTATTTGTAACAGAAATCAACCATCTTCTTGGATTTAAAAGCAGCAGAATTATCTGTTATGATTTTTCTGGGACAACCAAATCTGGATAGGATATTTGTTTCAAGAAACTTGATAATGACGAAGTCATTAGCATTCCTGGAGGGTATAGCTTCTATCCACTTGGTAAAGAAGTCAGTGGCTATGAGGATCCACTTATGTTGAGCTGAGGAGGGTGGGTGAATTTCCCCAATGAAGTCTAAAACCCATTGTTGAAAAGGTGCCTCAACTGTGATAGGATTTAAGGGTAAGGGAAGAAGTTTTCTTTTGCCATAAAAAATTTGACACTTATGGCAAGACATGACCAAATTTTGAGTATCTGGGAAAAGGGTAGGCCAATAGTAACCAGATCTAAGAATTTTGTTTGCTGTGGCCTTCCAGTAGAGGTGTCCTCCACATTCTCCGTCATGCAATTCATGCATGATTTTCTTTGCATTATCTTCAAGTAAAAATTTAAGCAAAATTCCAACAACATTTTTCCAATATAATACCCCATCTAAGATGCAAAAACTCATCTTTTTGTTTCAAAAATCTAGCTTTAGTCTTAGACAAAGAAGGAGGGGTATTCAAATATAAAAGCACATAAATAATGTCAGCATACCAAGGAGAATTTAGAAATGTTTCTTCAATGAAAGGAGCAGTAGATTCTTCTATTTCTTCTAACACATCTACCATATTCATGTCTAGTGCCTGGAAGTTAGACTCAGCCATAATTTTCGCTAATCCTTGCCCTTTAACTAGTTTGGTGGGCCTGATTTCTAAGTCATATTCAAGAATAGTTGCAATCCATTTTCTCCTTTTACCATCAGGGTATTGACTTAGAATATCCTTGACAATAGTGTGTGGAGCAAAAGCAATTATGTGAGAGTGTAAAATGTAAACTCTAAAGTCCTTTAAAGCTTTCACTAATGCTAAGGCTTGCTTCTCCATGATATTATAATTGAGAGGAGCATCTCTTAAGGCCCTAATAAAGAAGGACATTGGTTGTTCTTGCCCCAAGTCGTTCTTTTGAAGTAACACTGCAACTATTGTATGTTCAAATGCAAAAGAAAAGATATAAAAGTATTTGGTGAAATCAGGACTAATCAGGTCTGGTGTTTGAGTAAGAGCTTGTTTGACCAGTTCGAACAATTTTTTAGCTGATAAAGTCCATTTTACACCTACATCTTTCTTCAACATGTTTGTAATGTTTTTTAATAGCTCAACAAGGTTGGGGATGAACCTCCTCAGAAAATTAATATTTCCAATGAAAGATTGTAATTCTTTGAGGCTTCTTGGGTGGCTAATTTGTAATATGCCATCTATCCTTGTGGGGTCTATTTTGATTCCCTCTTCTAAAATTATATGGCCAAGAAGTTTACCTTCTTGGAGACCAAAGAGTGTTTTCTTGGGATTCAATGACAAGCCAAAATTCCTACACTTCTCAAAAATTTTCCTCAAGTGAATCAAATGTTCTTCATCAGTTTTTGAGAATATGGTTATGTCATCAAGGTAAATGATTATAAAATATCCAATATCTTCAGAAAAGGCTATGTCCATGGCCCTTTGGAAGGTGGCCCCTGCTTTCATTAATACGAAAGGCATTTTGACATACATAAAGGTGCCCCAAGGTGTGGTAAAAGCAGTGTTGATTTGATCACTTGGAAGCACTAACACCTGGTTGTAATCCGAGAACCCATCTAAGAGGGATATCCTTTTTGACCCAACTACCCTTTGAAGTATATGGTCCATCTTGGGTAAGGGGTAGTTGTCTTTTAAAGAGGCTCTATTTAATTTTCTGAAGTCAATACAGAGCCTGATTTCCCCTATTTTCTTTCTAACAGAAACTAAGTTTGATACCCCTTCTGAATATCTAATTAGTATAATGATCCCAACATCATGCATCTTTTCAATTTCTGCCTTAATTAAAGGTAATAAAACAGGGTTTATTCTCCTTATTTTTTATTTAAAAGAATTTTTATTTTCCTTCAAAGGGATTTTATGCTGGATGATGCTGGTATCATACGATTTTGGGTCTTTGTATCCCCAAGAAAAAACATCTTTAAACTTTTTGAAAAACTCTATATATTGCAATTTTATGTGAGCCGGGAGAGTGCTGGACAGTTTAATCATCTTGGGTTTGGCTAGACTACCTATGTTATGCTCTTCTACATTCGTTTCCACAGGCTTCATTCTCAGTTCTTTGGCTACATCGTTAAAATAAAAAAGGTGTTCTAAAGGTGTGAGACCTCTTGGAATTTTATCATTTTTGCATTGTAAAACTTCCAAGTCTTCTTGGTCTGCGTTGTCAATTATCTCTGCTTCAAAAGGATTCTCATAATGATTTACATTAGTAGAATATTTCATTTCAACTTCTGGGATTTTTTCAATATACAAACAATTTTCTTTATGGCTGGTTTTTGATATTGGTACGTCGAAATCATTTTTTGATTTTAAGAAATCATCTAAGTGTTTGTCAGAATCAAACACTTACCAGTGATCTTCATTATCAGGAACAACGGGTCTGTGTTTTACCTTTACACTAAGCTGTTCATTTATCTCAGGTATTTGGCAGTTGCTGGCATTGAAGGCGAGTTCATTTGCTAGATGATTTAGTGCTCTAGGAATGAAAATAAGTTCATACTTTTTAAAGGTTTTTAATAAATCAAGGGCAGCGTTTCGATATTCCCTAAGCCTTGGATTTCTAGCTGAGTATTCTCCTTTGATTTGTCTTATGATAAGTTCAGAATCTCCTAAGATGGATATCTTTTGGGCTTCTAATCGTTTAAGCAACTATAAGCCTAGGAGAAGTGCTTCATACTCAACAATATTATTATTGCACGGGAAATCTAATTTATATGAAAAACTATGATTTGTATTTTGAATCCAAACACCTGCCCCTGCACTTGTTTTATTACAGAATCCATCGAAGTTTATTGTCCAAAGTATGTTTGCTTCATTTTCATTTTCTTGTTGCTGTTGATTTTCAATGTTTTGAATTTGATTCGAGGGAAGATTTGGTTGTTTTGGTGAACTGATTGGGTCTATGTTTTCCTTATCTTGTTGAGAAATTTCATCTTCGTTGCATAAGATAAGGGAATCTAAACTTGATTGAATAGAATAGATTGGAGAGTTGTTTGGTTTGTCTATATTGCTCACCATGTACTTCATGTGAGATTCCCTGTATAGTCTTCTGTTTTGGTTAAAAACAGGGATGGTGGCATAAGACATGTCCATTTGAAGGCTTCCCTGAAGTTTGGCTCCCCATGATCTTGATAAGAGCATGCCATACTTAGGGGGAATGTCAGCTACAACTATGTCCATTACTAGACTCTTAGCAAGGATTTGAGCTAAATTAACACATAAATCTTTGATTAAACCCAAACATTTGACTCTGCTTGAGTCAAAGGAATACAAATCTTTGTATGGTTTAGTAATTTCTAAGCCTAAGCTTTCCATCACTACCTTGGGCATTAGATTGTGTGAAGCTTCAGAATCTAACATGGCATTATGTAATATTTTCTCATGTATGTTCAAACTAACATAGAAGGAAGGGACAACCCCTTCTTGGTATTTTCCTTTGACCTGTGGACCAAACAACAGCTCAGGTTTGTCATCTGTCAAGTTTAAGGTGTCAGTATCATTTCCTAAATTCAAAGCTTTTAAAACTTGATTTTTGTACACTTCTTGGGTTACTAGTTCAGCTAGGGGAATGGTAATTTTTTATCTTGGCAATCTCTCCCTCAAGGCTGAAAGAAACAATTGACTTGTTCATATTTACATCTGTCTTTTCAATTGAATTCTTTTCAACAATTTTGATTTGCTGAACCTTGTTTGGATTGGTAATTGGGACATTTTTATTAGGACTACTAGCTGAAGTGCTAGGGGTACTCTGTTCAACATTTGGCTGGACACTTTTGTCCTTGTTTATGTCTGATTTTTTGGCCAAAATGTTGGTTTTCTCTGCTGTCTTTTTGGGCTGAGTTTCTATGTTTTTCTTGATAGCAGTATTGGTGTTCTTATCCTTTTAATTATCTATGTTCCCCTTGCTCCTAAGATCGTATTGTTTGTGCACCTCCATGATTGCATTTTCAAACTCCAATTTATAGTCATCAGAATCTTCATAGGTGTTTGTATTTTGATCATAAGAGAAAAAACCTTGTTCTTCTTCAGTGAGGAAAACATCATCCCCATTGTCTGATCCAATCAAGTTTACATGAGCTTCTCCCAACCTTTCCATCTCCCTATCTTCCTCATATTGATCCACATAGTTCTGTTGGAAGGGAGGTCTAATCTGTTGGTCACTTTCCTTTTGCTTATCTTGATTGTTTTCTCTTCTATAATTCTGATTTCTATTTCTGTTTTGGTTATTTTGAGGTTCTCTTGGTGGCACTCTCTCACTTAGATTTATCTTTTCAAGCATCCTCTCCATCACCTTCACTAGGTTGTCGATTTTTGTGTCAGAAGTTGAGGTTGAGGGCAGTAGGTCATCTTTGTAAGTTACCCTCTTTTCTATTCTCAACCTATTTCTTTTCTCAATTATGTTTGCTTCTACACTCACAGCTCCTTTCTGCATGTCTTCTAAGGTTAAGTAATCTCTCTCCCTTAACTGATAAGTCATTTCAGCATCAAGGTCTTCGGGATACCTTACCAAGGCCATGCCTTGAGGAGGTTTCATGTGAGGTGGAAGAGCATTGTAAATGCTATTGAACCTAGTGGAGTAATCATGAACACTCTCCCCTTGATTTCTCTTGAGGCTGCTATACTCTGCTAGTATTTGGAGAGGGTTATTTTTGAGTTCCCATTTGTTGATGAATGTTTGATGCAAAGCAGGGAGATCATTTATGCTGTTAGGAGGTAGGTTTTTAAACCATTTCTTTACATCTCCTCCTAAACTTTGGGCGAATATCCTCATATTCACGGTTTCTTCTTCTATCTCCATGTAATCGAATGCATCTTCCATCCTATCTACATGATGTTGAGTTGTTGTAGACTATTTTCTAGTGAAATGAGGGATTTTGGATTGGTAATCATTTGGTAAGGGAAGCATAGGTTGTGGTAACACTAATGGGGCATACCATGTTGCCATGGATGGAAAGAAAGGTGGATTTACAAGGGGGGGTTTGCGAAAGGGAAAGTGGGATGCAATGAAGTGGTTTGGACAGTGGATGTTGGATGGACAGATTTGGATGTAGCGGGGATAGATTGTTGAGCTGATCTTGGATGAGAGACACCTAAATTGAGAAGGAAATGTAAATCAGGTGGTGTGGTTTCTCTACTACCAGGATGTTCACTTTGTTGTGGGGATGAAAGTGAAGACTCAGAGTCTATCTGAATTATATCATCAAGCGACCTAGTTCTAAAAGGATTTCTTAAGTCGACTTGTGATTGGTGTAGAGCAGTAAGATTTTCAGGAAGTGAATTAGCTCTCAAGGGTGATCTGAAAACAATTGAAAATTTAATCTTAGGAGACTCCCTAAGTATACTTTCAGGGTTGTCAACTATTTCTGGTGGGTTTGGGTCAGGGAAGGCTCTAGTATGAATCTTTCTAGGAGCCACTATGTTGTGTTTTTCGACCCCAGCTAAAAGAAAAGTTTAACCAAATATGACAATCTTTAAGATGCTAATTGATCTTTTCAAAAAAAGAAATATTTAATCCCAAAGCCTTCTAACTGAGTTTTTATGATGTTATAAAGATTATGGGTCTTCCTAGTGGAGTCTTAAGGTTTGTTTAGGATTGTGGAGTTGCCAGGTGGAAATTTTTAGCTCTTTTTGAGGTAAAAGGTTTTATGGTCCACCACCAAGTTTATTATGAAGCCAAACTGAAATGTTTTTGGGTTTTTCTGAGTTTCTCGGTCTTATAGGTTATGAGAGTGTCCTAAATCTGACTTAACACTTAGATAAGGTGTCAAAACATACAGAGTTCACTCTTATGTCTTGGTAACTGATTCCTTCAAGGTTTGATAAGGTTCTATGAGAATCCTAAGGGTTACTTAGTTTGTCACTGATTCAAATAAGTCCTATCATGATTACCGTTATGCTTGGTAGTGCTTGAAGAAGGCTACTTATGTTATACTAGATAGTGAGTGTTTAATTTTAAAGATTTTACTCAGGGTCCCACCGTGATCGCCATTGTGTTGGTGTCCCGTGTTTTGATAGTTTGGAAAATCAAAAGACAAGTCAACGTTAGAACCAATCTTTAGAGTTCCAGGATCTAATCCTCCTGTTCTCATAGAGGGATCTCTCAAATTTTTGTTTGCAAAGGTTTATCTTATGTGCTTTTAGTATTGGTTTTAGACTAGTTATTAAGTGCAGGTGTTTGTTTGTTCGTTTGGTTGAATTGATACAACAGAACATGAAAGGTCTAGGAAAGATATATGGAATGGAGATACATCTGTTTCATTAGGCAATGGAGTCAAGAAGAGGTCATAACATACACATCAACGGATATGGGATATCAGAGGGCAAATCTAACTTGGCCGCAGGATCCTTGGTTTTGGAATGAGATGGACATCAATGATTTGGAAAGAGAAGATTAATTCTCAACAAAGGGAATTTGAAAGAACAATTTGAAAAATAATGAGCCATTTGATAGAAAGGGCTAACCATGAATTATAAAATCACACTTCAAGCAAATATTGACTTCAAAACAAATTTTAAAATGAAATCTAAGATTCGGGGAACACCCTATTTCCTCAAAGATTTTATTTCAAATGACTTAGAAAACATAAAAGATTCACTGATAATTACAATAATAGAAGAGGGAACACCTAAATACATCTATGATCACAATTATAAAGACCTTTAAATGACATTCAAAAGCTAGGACAAGGGCAAGATCGGAATAGACCTCCTTGACTTCACAGCAAACAAAGAAACTTCAAGGAGACTTCAATATGATCTTTAAGTGGCAACGGACAACGGGGGAGAACCATAAATCATGCCTAAAACCAGAAACATTTACATTATTGAAATAAACAGAATGGGACTAAAGAGAGAGATTAAAGACTCTAAAATACCTCAGCAGAAGAAAACATGAAACAGTGAAGGATGAACAGGTCTAAGGTGCTTCCAAGAGTCATTTCTTAGCCTAAAAATTTCAACCTAATGTAGTAAGAAGTTATGGAACAAAATGAAAACAAGGGAAAACATTAAACAGTTCAGAATACTTCACCAACAGCCAAGCTCATGGATCCAATGATAGAGCCTTCTAAAAAACAAGCATGCAACAACATCATCAGGGCTTCAAAGACTTCAATTTCTTCTTCAACTTCAATAGACTATGTATTATTTCAGAGAGTTTCAATATTACAGCAAGTGATCAACCAACCAACCTCTCATCTCCTACAGAAGTATTTATAGAAGGAATGAGGAGGTGGGAGAAGATAAAAGATCTCCCAAGATAATTAATATAGATCAATGACTTCTCGGCCTTTGAGGGGCTCGATGGAGAATTTTACAGGTGTTTGTCTGTATTAATGTTCTACATTTAAGATTAAGCTCGGTGGGAGCTTTTGTTAACTTTTGAGGCTCTGTGTTACATTATAGTAACTCTGCAGATATTTTTACATTAAGTTCATGTGGCAGAATTAATTTTTTGGCTGTACTGAGGCAAATATCTTTTCTGATCAATAACTTCAGCCTTTGTTTGAATGATTTGAGGCACAGGTGGCTTTGTGGTAGCTGAGAGGAATTAATTTTCCTCGGAAATGACGGTGGAGGCCTTCTGTCTGATAAACACTTTATGATTTACCTTTAACTGTGTTTTAGTTTGGAGGATTAGGCTTTTGGTAATCAATCTTAGCCGTAATCCCCAAACTGTCTTCAATCTTCTGTTCTTTTGTGTTTTGTATTCGACATTGATACTCTTTTGATTCATTTAACATTGTGTCTTGTTGATGTGTGGGGCTGCATAGGGCTTATATGGCATCAATGCCCATGAAGCATTGATGAAACGTGATTTCAAACCCTAAGAATGGTTTCCTCCTTATGGATCAAAGGTATGGGAATCGTCATTCCCAGCCTTCGGCTTCTCTTTGAATAAAATGGAAAAACCATTAAACACCTACAAAATACGAACAATATTTATAAAATCCTGTGTTCTTTGGGTAACTACTTCAGGGGGTGTGGGGAGGAGCGTGGCCATCGGATGGCATCATCCAACGGTGAAGATTATTTTGAGGAGGTCAAAAGGAGAGCGGAGGAAGAAAACAAGTCAGATTCGTCGATTGCACAGAGATCAACAGTTGGGAGTAATCGGGAGAAATCATAATGTAAATGGTCGTATTACGGGGATATGGAGAAAATGTAGAGAAATAAGGTTTAAAACCTTTGGCGGAGGAAGAAACGAATGAAAAATCAGCATGGGCCTCGGGAGAAAAATAGGCTGTTGGATGAGGCCTACCCAACGAGATCAAAGATTCGCATTGAAAACCCTTTGGTAGAGGCGGAGGGTGATAAAACTATGAGGAAAAGATCTGGGACCGTTCGATCTGGACACGTGGACGGTCCAGATCCAATCGGAGGACTCATGATCGGAGGATGAAAGAGGGAGGGTGTAACGAAAATCTCCGACGCGATTAGATGCAGACTGTTGATCTGAGGGTAGATCAACGGTGGGGAGTGAATCGGGAATTGGCGATCGGAGGTAGACTGATGCGATGGTGCGATCGGGGAAGGCCGATGCGATTGCGTGATCGGGCCATTGTAATCGGAGGTGGGGGAAAACAAAAATTAAAAAAGCACCCAAAGGAAAACTTCGATGCAATGGGCGCCTCAGGTTTTAAAATATTGGTCCTAGGCATAGGCTATATGGAATAAAAAAGCGGAGGGGGCGGAGTTTATACAAAAGGCCAATTGGCATCGGAGGTTTCAATGTTTTCACACAAAAAGACTTGCGTTTGTCCGAAAGTTACGATGCGATAAGCGCTCGATGGGTCTAGCGCCTGGTTCTTAGGACATGGGCACATGTGGGGTAGTGGTTTAGGACTTAGCCCAAGGGGCTTAAGTCTGTAATACAAAAAAGGAATTTTTAATGAAAATTTTCAAGTTTTTCAGTGGTTTTGGGGGTTTTGGCAGAGTTTTAAAAAGGAATTTTAAACTCTGTAAAGAGGATTTTATGGAGGGAAAATGAAACAAAGGGAAAAAAGCTGAAGTTTATGGGAATAAAAGGGGTAAAAATGGAGGTTATTTTTGAAGTGGAGGGAAAGGAAAAATGGTTTTGTAGCAGTCTTATATTTTTGAAAAACATTAGAATTTATGGGCTGTGGAAAGGAAACAGAAAAGAAGATTGAAGCAAAGGTATGATGTCTTCAAGAGGCTTCAAGGGATAAAAATTTCTCAATAAAAGTGTTTCTTGAAGACTCCAAAATGTTTTGGCCACCTTTTGATATAAATTTTTTTATAGGTGGCCAAAAGCTACTGCTTTTCTGTTCTGCATATTGAACCTCTTTAAAACTTCTGCAACATACTTTGCTTGGGAGATAAAAATCCCCTTTTCATTTTTCATTACTTCTATGCCCAAAAAATATCTCAATAAACCCAAGTTAGTCATTTCAAATTCACTCTCCATGACTGCTTTAAAATCAACACTGAGAGAAACATCATTTCCTGTGAAAATCAAATCATATACATATAAAACAACAATAAGTATTTTATCATCATTTTATTTGATGTGGAGAATGGTTTCACCATCACACTTGTCAAACCCATTGTCTATCAGGTAAGCATCAATCCTGCTTTACCATGCTCTTGGTGCTTGCTTCAACCCATAAAGAGCTTTCTTCAACGTACACACTTTGTGTTCTTGGCCTTCTATCTCATAGCGAGAGGTTGTTCAACATCACCTACTCTTTCAACACTCCATTCAAGAATGTTGACTTCACATCCATTTGATAAACATTCCACTTTTGTTGTGCTGCTATGGACAACACTGTTTGCACTGTCTACATCCTTGCAACTGGTGAAAAGGTTTCCTCATAATCTCTTCCTTGTTGCTACTTGTAGCCTTTGACAACAAGTCTTGCTTTGTGCCTTTCTATCTTGCCTTCATTGTTGCTCTTGGTTTTATAGAATCATTTCACTCCAATACCTTATTTTCCTTGTGGGAGGTCCACTAAATCCCATGTGTCATTCTTTTCTATTTCTCCTATTTCTTCATTCATTGCTTCAATCCACTTATCTTCTTTTACTGCATCTTAAAAATGGATTGGATCATTAACATGAAAAAATAAAGCAAATAAAGAATTCAGACCAACATTGCTATTTAATTCTTCTTGTTCATTAATTGCACTTAAATTTCTGAATCTTGGTCTTCTTGTGTTTGCCAAAGATGTGCTTGGAGTTTCACTTGAACTCGGGGGAGTTGGTAATCCCGGTGGTGTGATTGGAGAAACACTTCCTTGCTTCTGCACTACTATTCTATTGCTTGGTTGTGGTGTGCTCTGTTGAGCTTGTGTAGGTGGAGGAGGAGCCACCATTGAGGAATAATTTTCTGCAATCAATTCCTCTTTATCTTCATGTGAAATACATGTCTTCACATTCATTGTCTTCTCTAAACTTCCATCCCAATATTCTTCTTAAATGAACTGAACATCTCTGCTGATTATTACCTTCTTGGTTGATGGATTGTAGAGCTTGTAAGCCTTGTATTCATCACTTTATCCAACAAACATACACTTCTCCCCCTTGCTATCCAACTTCTTCCTTAACTAATCTGGGACATGTGCATATGCCACACATCCAAATACTCTCATGTCAGTGACAACTTGCTTTGTTCCACTCCATGCTTCTTCTGGAACTCTGTTCATAACAGCTTTGGTTGGACATATATTTAAAATATAAGCTACACAATTGATAGCTTTTGCCCAATATTCATTTGGAAAATGCTTTGCCTTCAACATAATTCTTACCATGTCCATGATGGTGATATTCTTTCTTTCTACTACACCATTTTGCTGAGGCGTATACCTTGTGGTAAACTGCTTGTGTATTCCATGCTCCCTGCTTAAACGTAGGAAGTATTTGTAGATATATTCTCCACCTCTGTCAATTCTCAACACCTTTATGTACTGTCCAATTTTCTTCTAAACAAGAGCTTTGAAGTGGTAGAACTGTTCAAACACCACTTTTATGTTTTAAAAAATAAACCCATGTATTTCTTGTATAATCATCTATAAACGTTAAGACATAATGACTGCCAACTAATGATGTTGTTTGCATTGGTCAACATAAATCTGAGTGGACAATCTCTAAAGGTGCCTTTGCCCTTATACTCTTCCTCCTGGAAATGATTCACTGTGTTGTTTTCCCAAGTTGCAACCTTCACATAGGTTGTTTAGTTTCTCTATGAGTGGTATTCCCTTTACCATCCCTTTTTTGTGCAACAAATTAAAACCTCCGAAATTGAGATGTCAAAATATCAAATTCCATAACTAGTTCTCATCTTTCATTTCTTCTTGAAAGACTTCTTGTGCTACTGCTGCTACATCACCTCCTTCCTTCAAGTCTGTTCTGATCTTGAGAGGAAACATCCTATTTCTTGTCATATGCACTTTTGCAATGACCTGTCTACTTGGAGGTATATCCATGATTGTGCACACATCATTCTTAAAAAACACATTGTAGCCCTTATTCACGAGCTGTCCAATGCTTAGAAGGTTACATTTCAGGCTAGGTACATAATAGACATCTGGCACAAACTTCTTCTCTCTCTTCTTTGTCAGGATTTTTACTCTTCCTTTCCCCATGACAGAGACTTTACTATCAGTCCCCATAGTCACTTCAGAGTTCACACTCTCATCCATATTGGTAAACATTGCTATGTTTCCAGTCATATGGCTACTACAACCTGAATCTAAGAACCATACATCTTCTTGTTTTTCTTGTGCAACATTACAATTTAAAGCACATTTCCTTGGTTCTTGGAATTTTC